>JAWZYV010016767.1:0-39305 GCA_038373885.1 Cheiracanthium punctorium | reverse complement strand
CAAAAAGAAGAGACAACAGAAAGGACTTGTGAGTGTTGGATTTGCGCAATCACTCCAGTAGATCATTCATTTGCGTTCGCATAGCTTGGCTTATGGCGAAAGACAGTGCCGTAAAAATAGGGAGGCATGGCAGGGCGAATGCCCGGGCCCCCACATGTAGGGGCCTCAAAATCCATACAACTATTTCTTCAACCACTTGGATTTTTTATCTTTTATAACGTTTTAGATTTGTACATTTACTATTCAAAACGGATCACCTAACACTGTTTAAGCAGAAAACAAAAAAGTTGCTTACTGTTTACAAAATAGCTAACAGCTCACCAACAGATCCGCTGTATTACGATACGTACAGCTGATTATGAAAAGTTAAATTTATATACCAGTATTTCTAGAACCAAAGTTTCTTTAACTAATGACCTTGTGTTCCCTTTATTTGTATTCTAGAAAAACATGATCTGGGCCTCAAAAAGCCACTCTGAAGCAAGCATCCCTTTTGGGGGGCCCTCTTATTTCTTAAAATTATCATATCACTTAGGTAATTTAAAGCAAATGGCAGTTTTTTCTTTTTGTTGTAATTATTACTTACAAATATTTTATGTACTTACAAATAATGTGCAGATGCATAATCAGTGGTGTACACCGACTTTCTTTAAGAGAAGGGGGGAATGGAAGTAATCTTTTGGTTAAATAAAAGCCATAATCTATTTGTTTAAAATTAAAACTGTACGGACTTTATGTTAAAAATGCATGGACAAAGGGGAGGGACTGAATCCTCACCCCCACACCATTTGTGTACGCCACTGAGCATAGTAAATATATGGAGCTGAACCACACTTTTCTAGAGTAAGTCAATGCTCGGAAATTTCTTTTTCCTTTTAATGAGGATCTAAATTAGGAATGGCATGGCATACAAAGGTCCAATTGCCAATTAACACGCTCTACTTTTTCTCGCATATCGTAAAACTCAAAATTAGCCAACTTAAATTGACACTTTGTCCTTTATTCCCCCCCCCCCTCCAAAAACCAAAGACATTAGAATATACTATAACGAGTATATTCTAATGTCTTTGCCAAAAATCCAATGTTTGAGTCCCTCTTGCAAAATATTTTAATATTTGTTGTCGTCTTTTTCTTTTACTTGTGCAATAATCAGAGTTCACATTATTTTACATTCATTATAACAAATGATTCGATAATTATTTGTATAAAAACCCAAATTAAAAATAAAAATAAATGTTATATTCCAGCTGGAATTCATGTAAAATCCATTAAATACTTCAGTATATGAAATTAAAAATACCTTGTTGTTACAAACCAAGTGCTCTATTAATGGCTGAAAAACGCTTTTATAACGGAATAATACTACTTACATCATGAACACATAAGAGCTATATTGATGATTTATTAATGTTTCTGTGTTGTTTTGTGTTAAGGTAAAGCTACGAAAGAGCTATCTGCTTAGAAGGGGTGCAATGGGAGGAGGACCTCTAACGCGTATTCACGTTACATCTGGAGAAAACCGCCCAAAACTTCGATAGCCGCACGGCAGGATAAGAACCCTGCCTTCAGAACCTTCAACAATTCAGTCATCTTACCATGTTGTATGTTGAGTGTTATTCTCCAATGGTGAGCGGAAAAAACGCCACTTTTAATAGTGACATAGCATGTAACATGGTCGTTATATGCTAGTCGATGAGGCAAGAGCGCAGACAGAAAATTTTGTCGAGGGGGTTGTATAAGATACAATTTTGTATTGATAAACTTAATTTCTTATTGACGACAAAAATCTGAAAGCTCTTAATGACTAATTTTGAAAGTTTCGCAGGGAGGTATATCCCGATATCCCACTCCATGGTTACGCTTCTGCAGTGACGTACGAAATGGGGGGCGGCTTTGGGGCTCGAGCCCCCTCCCCATACCTTTGGAGGATGATAGAAAATAACCATATATCGGTGTCTTTTCCAGTGTCCAGAATCCACATACTTTATTTTTTGTCTGGAAACCGATCATTAGCGAAATTCTCGTTACATTAATTCCTCACCCTTGTTTTTTTCCGGGGAAAAAAAACGGTCCCTCAATAGTTGTTTGTGGGTGGGAATAGCGAACGGAAGTCTTCATGTCAATTGTGAAAGCAGCGGTCATCTTGCAACTTGTCATCGCTCTGGCGCCGTATCTCGCAATCTGTTCGGAGGTGTCCTATTGTTGAGGGGAAAAAATTCTTCCGGTGATAGGGCACACCTACTTCCACGTGCTGAGATAGCTCGCCCTCCGTAGGTCCATTCTATTCTGGAGTGAGAGGTCATACATCGTGTCGGCAAATCCAAAAGACACCGGGCAATTATGTCCTCGGGACATCTCCCGACATTTCTGTTTTAACTGGAACTCTGTAGTAGGGACCTTCCGATATCTGATATTCTGCGTTATAAAAAAAAAAAAAAAAGCTTTGGCATCTTAACATAAAGCATGCATTTCCTTTCGGCCCCAGTGCTAACCTCCTGTGTTCAAAGTTTGTTTTTTTAAATGACTGGAGGAAGCGTTAAGGATAAAGAGAAATTCTGCGAGGGTTGTTCCTCATCTCATAGCGTGAAGTTTTAAAACAGGAAAAGATCTTATAAATATAGTAGTATTTTACAATATTTCTTTATAAGTATAGCTCTTTTGCTCATTTTGAAAGACAATTTTTGTGTTTATTATTACTTTTTTTTCTTCTTTCTTGACATGATCAGTGGCATACGCAGATTTCCTTCAAGGGGGGCGGAGGGGGGTTATAGACATAACTTTGTGTTAAAATGCGTAATATTTAATCTAAAAACTGAAAATTTGTGGACATTTTGTAAAAAATTTTTGACATGGGGGGGGGTGAACCCCCAAACCCTCCCCCTTGCGTACGCCACTGGACATGATGAATACTGGGTGGCTGTTGATAAAAGTACATAGTACAGTTTTTGAAGAACCAGTGAAAAAGCAGTGGAAGGAGAAAACCGCACAACATTAAATGGGTTTATTTTTTCAAATGAATGTGAGTGTGCGTGTGTGTGTGGGGGGGGGGAATAAAAAACGTAAAGGAGTGGGCATCCGAAAGGGCGCAAACAGAGGTACATTCATGTATTTTGTATTTATCTCTATTGAAAGTTGACATTCCGATATTTTTTCAAGGTCAGTGGCCTGATTTTTAAGTACACTGTGTGCACAGTAGCCCCATTGCCCCTATAGCTTTTGGTGAAGTGATTTTTTTTTGTATCACTAGGGGCCAAGGCCCCCATACTCGCTACGCTCGCTTTTCGTATGAGGCATTCGCCCCTAATCATGCTTATTCGTAAAAAAGACATAATTTCAACAGACATAACCCGATGATTCGATCAGATGGAATGTTACTGAGCTACGCATTGCTTGGTTCTTGCATGTTCATTGGTACATAAAAATTTAAACTTCACACTACAGTAGACCCCCTCCCCCTCATAACACGGAAGATATTTTGTTATGGGAATCCGTGTTGTACCGGTCCTGAGCTATACTACACCTGGAGTGCGGATTCCGCTTATAATCGCTGGAAAAATTATTTGCACTCTTCAGAAACACAATGATTTTCAATGTTGCCATTCAAAAGTTATATTAATTAGGAGCTAAAGCATAATAAAATCAGAACATCTGTTTCAGCTGTATTTTTAATAATGTAAAACCTACTGAACACCCTTCGAATTTGCCACCCATTGCGATTTTTCATTATTTGGCGACTTGCGTACATGTAAAGTTAATAAAAGCTACGGAACAGATAGGATAGCTTGCCACCAATGGCGACTTTTCATTATTTGGCGATTTACACATGCTCACAACCTATAATTACTGTTCATGTAAGGTTACCGGAAAACCATTATCCATATTTTCATTTACATAATCGTTTGCAGATTGGCGTACTTAGCACCACGAATTATACCATCTCGTCGCGCTAGCAAATATCCAAAGTGTACTATAACTGCTATAATGGCATAGTTAACGCCGCCAAACATTTCTACTGGTAGAAAACCTATCCAGCTGGACCGAACCGGCTTTAAAATAATCTGCATTTTAATTATTTTTCATTTTCAAGATATTAGTTACTCTGTTTTGGAAAAACAGATAACCGCTAATTCTAAACTCCTGTTGTCTAAGCGAACTTACTATACTCATGTCCATGAATTAAGGATAATGAAGTTCAGGCAAAGAAAGAGAAAGAAGCAAAACAAATTTGACTTATTTGTAAAGTCTATTTATTAAACAAAAAGTAAAGAGCAAAAAAGATGCTATATGTTTGACATAAATAATAAAAATTGCAAGTTTTACTCCCTTGACCAAATTTCAAAAAAGAACCTATTTACAAAAAACAGTATAACATGGTTAGTAGGATGGTTAATAGTATGTCTCCCGGACGATGCAATACAGGCCTGACAACGCCTAGGCATGCTGAGTATCAAATGATCAATCTGGTCTTGGGGAATATTACACCACTCATCAAGCAATGCACTCCGAAGTTCCGGTAGACAGGTGGGAGGGGGTTGACGGGCTGCAATTCGTCGGCCAAGCATATCCCACACATGCTCTATTGGATTCAAGTCCGGTGAGTATGCTGGCCAATGCATACGGGTGATATCCTCCGATTGAAGGCATTCGTTTACAATGTTTGCACGGTGAGGACGGGCGTTGTCATCCATAAACACAAATTCAGCACCCATAGCGCCCCGAAACAAACGTACATGTTGTTCCAGAATGACATCCCGATAGATGTGGCCTGTCATCGTTACACTCTGAACATGCAGGTCAGTTCTGTAACCAAGAATAATTCCTCCCCAAACGAGCCATCCTGCACCACCGTAACGGTGTCTTTCAATGGTGTTCTCTTGGTGGTAACGGGTACCTGGCGCTCTCCAGATGAATGTCCGGCGAGAATCAGACTCCAAACTAAACCTGGAAAACATCACACAAGACCACTGTTGCGGTGTCCACAATGCATGCTCTCTACTCCAGGTTAATCGCAGGCGACAGTGAGTTGCGGTAAGTGGAACACATCTGACAGGCCTACGAGCATATAGACCAATGTGCCCTAAGCGTCTGTACACGGTCTGCCTTGAAACTGTCGTACCGGTAGCTGAAGAGAGCTGACGAGACAGGTCTGATGCTGTACTCCGTCTGTTTCTTTTGGCAGTAACTGCCAAATAGCGGTCCTCATTCGGCGTTGTAACTCGGGGGCGACCTGTGCTGTAACGTCTACTCACATTACCATCATCTTGGAATCGTTGCCAAAGCCTGGAGATGACACTCTGGGCGATTCCAAGTTCCTCGGATACTTCCAGCTGGGTACGTCCACATTCCAGTCGTCCGATAATTCTGGCACGTAAAACATCATCCAAATGCCTCCTTTGTGCCATAACTATGCGGTTTTTGCACTGAAAGGCTTTCACAGCGCTTGTGAACAATTTTACTTCTTTGCCACCATTCCTTATATACCCCTCTCTTACACTCCCGTCATTGTGATGTACCATCCACGCCATCTGGTGGTTTCCTGTAATTTGCATATTCTTCTTCAAGAAGTGTGTGATCATTCCACAGGTGAAATTTTTATTTTAGAGATCAATTTCTGTGTGATTCTGAATTATCCTTAATTTATGGACATGAGTGTATTTGAAAATTATCAACTTTGTGTAACACATTTTGAGTTACTTATTTTATATAGTTTTTATTTTGGCGCAAAATGGGCTTAATTCTAACTCATGTTTGTAAATTTCACGCGATTCTAGATACTTGGAAACGCTTTGTTGCAAAGGAATGAATGATTTTATGCCAAATCTGGCAACCATTCGGTTTATTTTTTCAGTTTTTTATTAATATCTTCTAAAATAATTCGATTTTTGAAATTTAAATCAGCTTAGCAGGTTCCTCGGAATTTTTCGAATCTGTGGGCACCTTAGTAGAAACTCAAATCCCCACGGTTTAGGAGGAGATACGCTGACAAGCTTTTGACAGCGGCGGCGACAGCGGCCTTTACTTTTTTTTTAGAATAGAGAGATTTTTACACGAAAATGTGTCACACTCTGAAGTTTTGCAAGCCGAAGGAAGGGAAAACATGATAATATAAACGAAAAGAGAAATAGTTTAAAAAAAATTGCTTGCATTTCTTTCCGTCCGATACTAATATATAAGAATAAAAAATGTCATTGAAATCTCTTTAAAATAGGCCAACGATAGGGATTTAACCGCCCCTAGAAAGTTGTCACCAGGGTGGGCGCCCCCCCCCTACGCACCCCGCAACGTGCGGGAAAGTTTCAGGATAATATCGGTACAAGGATATTTCAACCAAGTGTATTCAACCATATTTCAACCTACTCAGACTAAGCATCAATGCGAATGCAAGTTGCTCTACTTCTAATCTCTCTCTGATATACCCGAAGCCCGATTATCACTGGGGCAAGGGGGGGGCGGTAGTCCGGTGCCCCTGAAGAAAAAGGGGGCCCATATATATCCCGATTATCTAAATTATAAATTCATATGTACTGAAATAGTAATTGTGGGGAAAAAACTGAATTTCCTCTATAATATAGGTATTACCTAATTGTCTATCACTAGATCAAGTTAGAGATTTTTTTTGGGGTGATAAATACGATTTGATTAAAGTACAAAAACTACAGTTAACTTAAATGAATTTTCGAGTACAACAGCGGTCAAAACTGGGTTAAAATGCTTAAAAAAGGTAGGCTCAGTAAAGGGGCTTAATGCGTAAAAAAGGGAATAGTAAGGGGGGGCCCCAAACTTAATGCCCCGGGCCCCGTCTAAAAGTGGTCAGATTTGAACATACCGTACCGCCTTTCCTATTTACTTATTATTTTTCTTTCAACTCTTCTCTCTTTTCTTTTTTTTCCGCCTCTTTCTTTATCCTCTCCTTTGTGTGCTTTGCATATCTCTCGTCTGTTCTAATTTTAAATGTTACGTGTTAGTGCGTATTGTAGAGTGCTGATAGTATACCAAGACTGAAAATGAAGGAGACGCAAGTTAAACGGTAGAGGCTTCAGGCATTTGTCGCTTTTCAGATCGTATTTATGCGAGACGGAAGAAAATGCGAGAATTCTCGCGCGAGACCAGACTCTGTCTCGTCTCGCGTCTCGTCCCGCAAAATATTTTCTTTCTCGTCTCGCGTCTCGTCTCGCAAAAAAATGCCTGTCTCGTCTCGCGTCTCGCCTCGCGAGACAATGCGAGAACGCGAGACAATGCGAGAATTCTCGCGTCTCGCGTCCATCCCTAATCATACTGTTTTTTAGGTTTAAGTTGTACCATTAAATTCCTTACACACAGCATGAAATGGACAACCGTTTATTTAAACAATAGCTGCGCTTTCGCTCTTCATACGGCTAGAAGCGAATATTTTACTAAAATCATATCTGCATGTGACAAAACAGAATTTCAGTTTTAAAGAAGTTCAAGTAATCTCCTCTGTTGACATTACTGCGGGATATATTAACGCAAATTAGAAATACTTAGTACCATTAGGTTTAGTTGGTACCTTTAGGGTTACGTTTAGTTGGTTGTAAGACAACCGTTGAAAAAGGATGAACAGAATACTTTTAATTTCATGAAATATTTATTAACGTGGCACATTGTGATTGATTCATATTATCCTTACAAATCTACTAATACTACCTATTACGCATAATTATACTACCTATCTTCACTTCTCCCTCTTCAAGGCTCCATTTAAAGAAACAACTTACACGCTTAAATCTATTGAGTAAAATATTAATCAAACGGAGTATATTTTTACTCAATTTTTGTCTTCAAACAGCCATTCTCCCGATTGAGAAAATTTGCTCCATTAATCGACAAAAATCAAAGAGCGAAAATTTCACAATTTTTGAGCACTATACAACAGTTCCATTTAGGCTAAACAATAATCAAAAAAGAGGAGTGTCTGTCCGTTTTTGATTAATATAACTGTACTCAATTATGATTATTATTTAAGCTATAGAATGAGCATTTCTACAAAATCAGTCCTTTTTTAATTAACCCTAAAATGCATGATTTTTTTAAATGGTTGAAAATAAAATTGCAGCTTTGTTTTGGCTTACTTATGCTTGGAAAAATATTTTTAAAAAATTTCAGCTTGTAGTTTCCCAGAAAAATCATGAAAAATATTCAAATCTGAAAAATTAGAGTGCCCACTCTATAGATCTCATAAAACAAAAGTAAGTAATATAGCCTGATTCTACATTATTTAATCGTAATACTACTATTTTTAATAGTTTTGTATTCATTTTCATTTAGCAATGAAAATTAGAAGCAATCAAAACTGCGGTCAAAAATTGGTTCAGTGAACTGGATGCACGTGCTGTGAATTCATGCTTGTTTGCTCTAAAAACAATGTTACTATACACTTTTAAAAACTAAAATTTATTTCCGTGTGGTCTTATATTTATTTTAAATGCATATTCCAGACAAAAACTACAAAATTTTCTTTTTATTACGGAAAAATGTGAGTGTAGCCAATTGGCAACAGTATGCACTCTAGGGTTAATATATATGTACTCAATAAGATTATTATTTTAAGCTAGAAAAGGGTGTTTTATGAAAATTTTCTGTTTTTGATTAATATATTGAATTATTCGTTTTCTTCATTTTTTATTACCAGAGTTGTAATCTATGATTGTAAGCCCGAGAAAATAAATTTTAAATCAAGGCAAATACATTACATATATCTTAATACACTATAAAAAAGTATTGTTTTAATAAATAGAATATAATTTCACTATAGTCTCTTGTTATAAAACGAATTCACAGTACAGTCAGAATACAGAAATGCAATCATGGTTAAACCAGCTGTGAGATTTAATTAAAGCAGCAACCAAATTTATTTACATGAAAAAGGTAAAATAGTACTTACTTACTTCACTGAAGATATCATAACTTCATTTGTACAACAGCGGCGAGATTTTTATAATCCAATCATAAGAAACTATGTCCATTAAAACAAAATTTTTACCGAAAGCATCCTCGCCACATTTAGGTTGAATTTATTTCACAACTCTGAATATGAAAAAGATGCATTTGGTATTCGGATATAACATAAAATTATCACCAGCGAATACATCGAGAAGTAATCACCCACAGCAAAAGGACTTATTATTAAGTAAAGTACATCCGGTATCCTGTTTAGAAACTCTTTTAATTCATATTTTTAATAACGACATGTTTGTTCTCCGATGGCCGCCGCAAGCCACGATTCCCGCGTTGTGACTATGTACCGTATTCTGTTGAAGAGTGTTAGTCACGTGATAGTAATAGGATATCTTACAGGCATCTTTTCGTGGGGGAGAGGCAGAATTCTCAAATAGACAAGATTTTAGGGGAAAATGGAGTTAAATAGAATCTAGCGAATTGGGAGCATTGAGGCGAATGGAGGAGATTACAAATTATTGTCTTTAAGGAGTATTTTCCGTACATTTTTAGGGTAAAAGGATTTAAATTAGGCGATAAGAAATTTAATCAATAAAGGAGCGTTAGTTTTAATCAATAGATTTAAGCGTGTAGATTATTTGGCACAAATGGGACCTATTCGATGGCGATTCTTTGAAATTTGCGCATTAGCATGCACAATAATGTTTTTACATAATGGTTGCTATTAAAGAAGCTCTCCACATATATTTTATTTATGCATAGTTTTGCAAGATTGGCGTATTTAACACCGCAAATATTTCATCTCACCGTGGGGGGCGGGGATATTCAAGCGGTTGCCAATTTAAATATCCATGTATTCAATATAGCGATATCTTATATCCCGCAATTTTTAAATTTATGACGTCGCTGTTTAACTGCCGTAAAAGATACCCCGGTTGAGGTATTGTTGAGGGAGTTAATTTCGATATTTCGAACAATAGTTTTCAAACGGTATGATATTAAAACTTTGCTTTACATAGGACCGCTATGGAGGAACGTAATCCAACGTTAAAATGCGTATGTTAGGAAACATGTATGCCTGCCCATAATTAAATGCCAAAAGTACAAAAAAGTAAATAGAAAATTTTAATAAATCGCGCTCTAAACCGAACTTTGCACTTTCTAAAATGAAGAACATTTTCAGCTGCGTTAAAACATTTCAGTTTTTAAATAAGCAACGGATTAAAATACCACTTATCTATATAAATAAAACAGAGTGTAAACTGTCCGTTAGTTGGTTGGTTAGTTAGATAGTTTGTCTGAGTCTCGCGTAACGGGTGATAGTTGAGCTACCAAATTTTGTATGGAAATTCTCCAGGACGGGTCCCGACATACCTCGGAGCGATTTTTTCGAAATTCGAATTATTTTAGAAGATATCGATAAAAAACGTGTTGCAAAAGGCTAATTTTTGCTTCGCCATTTCGCAATTGTAACCCCGCAGTGGAAAAAGAGAGAATACAGCATATCTAGGTTGCCATATTTGGCAAGTTTATTAAATGATTCAGAGTCTTGAAGTAAAAATAAAAGAATAACGATTTCTTTTTGTTTAGATTATTTGTAAGGTTGTCTTTTAAGTAAAATATCGTGTGCATGAGAAATGAGCAGGAATGAAATGTTTTATACTCAAAAGAAAAATAGAATTTGGAACTTTTCCGAGACTAAAATGTGCAACTTTTTAATTTGGCGAAAAATAAAATGGTTGATGTGCGATTTTGAGGAGATGATTCTAACGCTTAGCGCAATTTATCATAATTTGATCGTCTGCTACTTGGGTTATGAATACACCTGAGAATAAGTTTTTGAAATTTTTATTCAGTTGGAATTGTGCATTTTGCTGCTCAGCTTTTTCCCATCATTTCTAATGTATTACATCCAGAAAAAGGATGTTAGAAATATCAATTTCAATTTTGTTTAATCACACTCATGAATAATGATATACTTTCCAACTTATTGAAATAAATAAGGAACGAAAATAGGGAAGACCCATGGATTATAATACACTTTTAATATATAGCACTTTAGTGCGTATTTAAAATCTGAAAGTGTTTCAGATTTTCTAATTTTTTTTTCCCCTTTCCGTTTTTAGATAAAGGCCAATATATCCAGAAGCTCTTCAGAATTAATATAGGACGAAAATAATTTGTTCCTTCTTGTAGGCTTTTATCATTTAATCATCTTATTTTTGTAACCAGAGGTGGCCCGACACATTAAGCATCGCATCTGGGCACTGGCTTGGAAGGGGCATCATTTCGAACTCAAAAACTAAGTAAAAGGGGGCATCTTTTTTATATTAGCAGCTGGCGACACTCACCGTAGGGCCGCTCCTGTTTGCTACCATTTTAATTTTAAATTCCATTCAGAATCTGAGAGATTTCAGTGCCAAGGAAGCCGGTGAGGAACAGGAGTCTCTCTGAACAAGATTTATTAAGATGACGAATCAATTGGTCGCCATAGGCGGCTAGTAATAAAAATAATCGTGAATATCTTATATAGTTCATTTCTACAGTAAGTTTTAATCAAAATATCGTCTCCCTGTGTTAAAAAAAGAGAGGGAATAAATGCGTTAAAATTGTGGCGCAATTTTTACGTATCTTAAAGCAACTACGTCATAGACCCTCACTTGAGAATAGAAAATACGGACGGTGCTCCATTAAAAATTTCTATGGATAGGTTGAAAAGCCTTCTTTCTAATCCTTTATGTGGCAACAACCCAACATAAATTCTCGTGCTATGATTTATTAATGCAATGGCGTAAGCTATTAAATTCTAAACATAATGTTACATTAAAATTCGTAAAAAATCACCTAATTTATATAATCTTTTAGTTTTCATTTTAAAAGAGGGCGAAATGTGTGTTTTATCATTTGCCAAAATATCAAAAAGTTATGACTGGTAGAATTCAAGATGCGACAGTTTTAAAATTATTTTACGAAATTTTTTTTCATATGTCACCTTTAAATAAAAAATTCCAAAAAATCTGCAAATTATGTTACATATTCAGAAAAAACTGGTTTTTTTTTTCTATTTTCTGCTCTATCCGATGATGTAAATGTCGTTTTGCTGCAAGCATAATTACCTCTGTTATTACGAATTATGTGAGAAAAAATGCGAAAAATCGCGTAAAACATAAAATTAAAAAATTTCTAGGCCAAATTTTGAAAAAATCTCTTCGAGATGCACAACTTCATGTTAGGAGCTTCTGAATACCAAATTTGCCGTTTGTCCGTAACGCTGCCAACACACAGACACACACAGACATCTTCTTTTATAATAAGTAGCGATACCTTAAGTTTCAGTCATCAATTAAAAAAAAAAGAATTCTCAATATTTTTGATTGGGCTGATACCTTTTACACGCAGTGTATGTGTGTAGTAGTTACGAGAAATAACAATTTCTGTAAAACCTTCTAACACAATAACAACAATGAAATATAAAGATGCGAAATGTAGATTCTTATTAATGCTGCAATCTTCCTGGAGCTGTATGATATTCACCTAGAATTTTTATTAATGTTGATTTTTGAAACTGGCTGAAAAACTATACGAAACGAAAACTGATCATAAGTTTCTTCTCTGCAAAATGATGGCATGAAAAATATAAATGCACTTTTCTTGTATCTTGGAATTGATTGGTTGCATTTCCTAATTGCCATTGATACATTCATTAGCTAATAGATCTCAATTTAAGAAAAGGCTTTCTGTATTAAAAATACGTTAAATTACGCATATAAGAATATGCGTTAAATTACGTATATAAGAATATTTCCAGTTCTTCAGCTGTAGCGATGTTACCTAAGTACTGTAGCCTGTTTAAACTGCTGTCTTTGACAAAGACACAAAATTATTCTTATACATTACACTCCATGGGCATCTCTGTAACTACTAACCGATTCTAAAACTTTTTTCACTTATAGAAATGTGTACTACTCCTGGGTATTTTAGGCTACCTTTCATGCTTATAGCATAAATAGTTCTTTTACAGGGGCACTCAAAGTGATGTCGCTGCATGTTTAACTTCAATGTCATTACATGTATAAGGTTATTTGCAGTTCTTGAGCTGCAAATAACCTTTCATGCAGCTTTCATTAACCTGAACACTGCTGCCTTTTACCGGGACATTCAAAATAATTCTTATACATTTCGCTCTGTGGACATCCCTGTAACTACTGAACCCATTCTAAAACTTTTTTCACTGATATAAAGGTGTACTAATACTATGTATTTTAGGCTTCCTAGCATAAATAGTACTTTTGCAGGGACACTCAAAGTAATGTCATTGCATGTTTAACTTCAATGTCATTACGTATATAAGAATATCTCCAGTTCTTGAGCTTCAGAGCTGGCACCTGAAAATTCAGCGTGTTTACACTGCTGTTTTTACAGGGACACTCAAAATTATTCTTATGCATTATGCTCCATGGACATCTCTGTAACTACAGGACCGATTCTAAAACTTTTTTCACTTATAGAATAGTGTACTTTTCCTGGTATTTTGGACTACCCTTCATGCTTGTAGTATAAATAGTTCTTTTACAGGGACTCTTAAAATAATAACATTGCATGTTTAAATTCAATTCTATTACATATATAAGAATGTTTCCAGTTCTTGAGCTGCAGTGCTGTCACCTGAACACAGCAGAATCTTTACACTGCTATCTTTTACAGGGACACTGAGACTAATTCTTATGCATTACAGTCTATGGACATCTCTGTAACTATAGAACCGATTCTAAAACTTTTTTAGTGATAAAAAGGTGGATTATTCCTCCGTTTTATCGCTCATTTTCATGCTTGTAGCATAAATAGTTCTTTTACAGGGTCACTCAAAATAATGCCATTGCATGTCTTAATTCAATGTCATTACAAATCTAACAACATTTCCTCTTCTTGAGCTGAAGAACTGTCACCTGAGCACTGCAGACTGTTATGCTGTATTTTACAGAGACACTCAAAATAATTCTTATACATCCCGCTCTGCGGACATCTATGTAACTATATTCAACCGATTCTTTTTTTTTCAGAGATAGAGAGGTGTACTATTGCTGTGTACTTTAGGCTACCTTTCATGCATGTAGCATAAATAGTTCTTTTACTGGGACACTCAAAATAAAGTCATTGCATGTTTAACTTCAATATCATTATATGTTAAAGACTACTTCCAGCTGTTAAGCTGCTGAACTGTTACCTGAACACTGCACTCTCTGTGCACTGTTATGACGTCGAGCAGACCCTTCTCCATGCGATGGCGCCATACGTCAGAAGTTGTTTGTTTTCAGTTCGAGAAGGCGCAGAGACAGCCACGGTGTTGAAGAATGCATGGAGATGTACCGCGAGTTTAAAAACGGACTCTTGTGGTTGTAGCACACACCTAACACCGCGAATATAATGTAATGTGAATGTAACCCTGTGTTTTTATGGATGTGTTTGTGACAGTGAAATAAATCGTCCTGTTCGTCCTATAATTGTGTCCCCATCTGTTTTTTGCACGCTACCGTACAGATGAGGAATACATTTGGTGGCAGCTTTACGGATTGAACCAGTGCATCGAAAACCAGTGTTTTAAGAAATGATTATTTTTAGTGGGTAAGTGCCAGTTCTAAAACAGTGCCTTTTTAATTAATCTAAAACAGTGCTTTTGTATTAAGGTTACTAAATTTGATTTTGAGGTCGTTTTGGAACAGGTTGTGCTTATACTATTTAATTGCTTATTTTAGCGGTTGTATTATCGTTTAAGATAAGTATATGTATTTTGGTTTCGATTAAGGTAAATAATGTTAATGCTATTTAATTATTTGTTTTAGCGGTTGTATTATCGTTTAAGACAAGTATATGTATTTTGGTTTCGATTTGAGTAAAAGAGTGTTTATGCTATAATTACTTGTTTTAATGGTTGTATTATCGTTTAAAATAAGTATATTGGTTTTCCTGAAAGCTAAGCAGAGTGTGAGATGAAAATATTTTTTTTGAACATTTTGAGTTAAGAAAACAATTATTATTTTATTGTGAATATACCATTTTGATTAATCTTGATTATATGATTCATTAAGAGTTGCTATTTACATAGGAATTACCTTCTGTTTTCATGAAGTGAAACGGTTAGAATTGAGTGCTTGTACAGGCGATTCGCGTACGTTGTGTACCAACTTCTCAAGTGGCAGTGAGACGGGTCCTAAAGTAGAATTATTGAAAATTAACCCAAAATTCGATGAAAAGAAAGATGAAATAGGACTCTATCTAATAAATTTTGAGCGTCGTGCAGAAATGGCTAGAGTTTCTAAAGAAGATTGGGTTGCGTATTTACTTAGTGTTTTGCCGAGTGAAGTAACGAATATGTTGGCTCGAGAACCCGTAAAGAAGGTTAAAGATTACGACTATGTTAAGAAGTTGATACTGAAGCGGTACAAATTAAATGCTGAAAGGTTGAAACAGTTATTTTATAGGCATCAGAAGAGTTTTGAAAAAACATGGCGGAATTATGCTCACGAGTTAAATTGCTATTTCGAAGAATGGACTTCTGAATTAAAGATTACTACGCTTGAACAACTGAAAGAATTAATGGTTACAGAACAGTTGAAGAGACGTGCGCCCCAAGAAATAAAAGATCATTTCCTGGAAGACTGGATGAAAATGGTTTCTCCTTTTGACTTCGCAGATAAAATAGACGAATATGAAAATATCAAAGATAGTTTCAAAAGAACCGGATATCGACAATCATCGAAAAACTCAGACTACTCTAGGAAGTTAGACGGAAAATTAAGGGGTGAAGACAAGAGGTATAAGAATCAAACAAAATACGTTCCACAGAAGAACGAAGAAAGGGAATTTGAGCAGAGAAAACAGCCGCGATGCTACGAGTGTGGTTCTTATAATCACCTTAGACCTCAGTGTCCAAAACTGAAAGAAGTGGTGGCTGCAAACGATATCGCTGACGGAGATGTAGATCATCTGATGGCTCCTTATACCACCTTAGGTAAAGTAAATGGTGCAGAAGTTTCCATACTCCGCGATACTGGAGCCACATTAGATTTGGTTTGCCCTAAGTTGGTGAAGCCTTATATGTTTACAGGTGAATATGTGTGGGTGAGATCACCATTGATAGAGACTGCTACATGTCTACCATTAGCCGAAATAGAATTAGAAGGTAGTTTTGGGCATGTTGTAACGAAGCAGCAGTACAAGCGTATAAATGGGAAGAAAGTAAATATTTGTTAGGAAATAAGACAGCTGCATTGATCGACAGTATGAAGAAAAATAAAGATGTGGAAATGCATATGATAAACGCAGTTCAAACACGTTCTAAGAAGAAAAAAGAATTACGAAAGGAAGAAGAGAAATCGCAAGAAATCTCGAATGAAAGTTGTCAAGAGATCATTGACCTAACCGAAATCACTGATGAAGAAAAAAGTATATTACCATCACCGGAGCCTTTTGTTGAAACTCCTAATCTTTTGAAGATCACACCTGAAGAATTCAAGTCCGCCCAAAGTAGAAGCGCAGAATTAAAGTCTCTAATGGAATTAGCTACAGTTAAGGAAAATAGTAAATTTGAATTAAATAATGAACTGTTATTTTATAAGAAGGAAGACAAACATGGAACTGAAAGACCACTGCTGGTAGTTCCAGAGGAGTATCGTGAACAGTTAATGAAAATTTGTCATGAAGGAACAGCGGCTCATCTTGGAACAACAAAAACTAAAGATGCACTCTTTAAAAGTTTCTACTGGCCCAACTGTTACCGAGATGTTGAGAATTTCGTGAGGGCTTGTGACAGTTGCCAAAGAGCTGGAAAACCTCAAGAAAAGAAGAAGGCTCCTTTAAAGATCGTACCAGTTATCACAGAAATTTTTACGAAAATAAATATTGATGCTTGTGGGCCTTTGCCCGTGACACCCTCAGGAAACAGATACATTATAACTGCAATTTGCACGTCTTCTAAATATCCGGATGCAATCACTGTGGAAAATCTCTGTTCGACCACTGTTGTAAATGTACTACTTCAGATTTTTAGTCGCATGGGATTCCCTAAAGAATTGCAGACCGACCAGGGATCATCTTTCGTGAGTGCACTTACATCGGAATTTCTAGAAAGGTTTGGAATAAAGGTGGAGCGAAGCTCCGTTTATCACCCCCAAAGTAATCCAGTGGGGAGAATGCACAGAACTCTAAAAAGAATTCTCCGAGTCCTATGTTTCGAATCTGGACCAGACTGGGAAAATATCTTACCCCAGGCTCTTTTCGCTCTTCGAACGGTAACTCATGATAGTACCGGATTTTCTCCAGCTGAATTGGTTCACGGAAAAAACTTAAGAACTCCCATCATGCTTCTCTACGAAAAGTTGAAAGGTAAAGAAGAGGCAGAAAGTAGTGTAGTTGAATATGTCTTTGAACTTATGAATCGTATGAAGAGATGCCAAGATCTTGCAATTCAGCAAATGGAAAACGTAAAAGAAAAACAAAAACTATGGTATGATCGAAAGGCTACAGAACGCAAGTTTGAAAAGGGAGACTTAGTACTTGTGGTGGCTCCTTCAAAGCCGAATAAATTGTCCGTGCAGTGGGTAGGTCCTGGACAAATTATCCAACAATTATCTGAAACAAACTATGTTGTTAAATTTCCAGACAAAGAAAAAAATTATGTGTATCATATCAATATGCTCAAACCTTATTATCAAAGACCAGAAAATATAAATTTGTTATATACGGAAGAACCAGATGCTGATGAAGAAGAAATGCCATGTTTGCAGCTGAACTCCTGTAAAAATGAAGAGTCTGAACTTTTCCAAAACATAGAGTCAAACTCCCGACTTTCTGAAAGTGAACGTGAAACTCTGATACTTATAATATCTGAGTATTCTGGTATTTTCTCAAATGAGCCAGGATGTACGAACCTTACTAAACATGATATTGAATTGGAATCCGAGAAACCAATTTGTACAAAGCCATACTGGTTGTCGCCTAGACAAAGTGAAATTTTAAAGAAAGAAGTAGAAAAGATGCTGACTCTCGGAATAATTGAGGAAGGCGAATCCGACTTTTCATCCCCGCTCATCTTAGTTGAAGTCCCCGGGAAAGATCCCCGACCCTGCATTGAGTATAGGAAATTGAACAACGTCACTAAAACGCAGTATTTTCCACTACCAAATATAGAGCAAATAGTGGAAAAGGTATCGAATGCAAATTATATAACTATACTGGATTCGACCAGAGGTTATTGGCAAATCCCATTAACGGCACGAGCTCAGCGTTAGGCTGCTTTCTGTACCAGCTTTGGTATTTTCAAACCGTTACGGTTACCGTTTTGGACTAAAAATGCTCCATATGATTTCAGCCGGTTGATGGCTGGACTGTTAAAAACTTGCGAAGAATTTTCCGTGCCATATCTCGATGATGTCGCCATATTTTCTCCTACGTGGGAAGAGCATATATCGCATTTAAAAATTGTATTCGAAAAGATGAAGACAGCTAAGTTGCATATAAAACCATCAAAATGTCAGTTTGCAAAAGCGACCGTGAAGTACTTAGGTCATGTAGTTGGTCAAGGACAACAAAGACCAGGGGAAGTTAAAGTCCAAGCCATAAAGAGACTTCCCTACTCCTTCTACGAAAACACACATTAGATCATTTCTAGGACTGGCTGGATATTATCGAAGGTACATTCCCGAATTTTCCGTGATTTCAGCACCATTAACCGACCTCCTAAAAGGAAAAAGTCGCATGTCAGCTATAAGATGGACGGAAGCATGTCAAAACTGCATTCGATGAACTTAAAAGAAGGTTAACGGAAAGACCAGTGTTGCACAGTCCAAATTTTACAAAACCGTTCCTCGTACAGTGCGACGCCTCCAATTATGGAATTGGTGTTGTCCTATCACAAGTAGAAAATGACGACGAACATCCAATAATGTACTTAACGCTTTGAAGACGGGCGGTCGATTTTTCAACCAAGCAGGAGAACACCTTAAAGGACGGGCTTGGTTCATATTTCGACCAACTAATGCTTTCCCCCTCGGTAATTGTTCACATGAACTGGACCGGCGGGGAGAGATGTCAACATCCATCCATCAATTCAGTTGCACCCCAGTTCGGAGAATATGGACGTAAAGGTAATCCCCTTGTTCAAGAAGTTCGTTTTACTTCGGGGGAGGGAAAGAGTAATCCATCAATGATTGTTGCACAAATGGCAGCTTCAGCAAAAAGTCACTGAAATGGGGGAAAGCATTTTTCAGATGCTCCCGTCCTTCTGAAACAGCACGGCAAAAATTCCCCCGCCGGGAAAAGGTTAAGTAGAAAGTTTTCTTCCGCCGAACAAAATTATAGTACTATTGAAAAGGAATGTGCAGCAATAATTTATGCTGTACAAAAGTTGAAGTGTTATCTCGATGGACAGCACAAATTCAATATTCAGACGGATCATAATCCTTTAGTGTGGTTAGGGAAAAACAGCGGGACAAATCCGCGACTTTTAAGATGGGCCCTAACTTTACAGCCATACAATTATGAAGTTGTTCATAAAAAGGGCAAACTTCATCAAAATGCTGACAGCTTAAGTCGTCTCCCCTAAATTAAAGGCAATTAAGAAATTATAATGTTATTATCTGTTTTGTTTGAATTTATATTTCTACTAATATTGTAAATAATTGTATTATTTGGTCATATCTTCTGATTTAGTGAAGTTTATGTAACTTTTTTATATGTAGTTATAATTGAATTTTTTGTTTGGGGAAATGCACTGTTCTTTGAATGGCACTGAACTGGCACTGAAATAGGATTTATCGGCCCTAATTAATTATTTTAAACAAACTTTGAAGACTGACAAACTTTGAAGATTTTCAGGTAAAAACTTTTCCCTCCAAACTCGTGAAAAGTTTTCCTCCGTGAGGGGAGGAGTATAGACTGTTATGACGTCGAGCAGACCCTTCTCCATGCGATGGCGCCATACGTCAGAAGTTGTTTGCTTTCAGTTCGAGAAGGCGCAGAGACAGCGACGGTGTTGAAGAATGCATGGAGATGTACCGCGAGTTTAAAAACGGACTCTTGTGGTTGTAGCACACACCTAACACCGTGAATATAATGTAATGTGAATGTAACCCTGTGTTTTTATGGATGTGTTTGTGACAGTGAAATAAATCGTCCTGTTCGTCCTATAATTGTGTCCCCATCTGTTTTTTGCACGCTACCGTACAACACTGCTGTCTTTTATCGGGACACTCAAAATATTTCTTATACATTTCGCTCTATGGACATCCCTATAACTACTTAACCGATTCTAAAACTTTTTACGCTAATAGAAAGGTGTACAATTCCTGGATATTTTAGGCTACTGTTGGTCCCAGACAGCACAGCAAATTTGCATCAAACTTGCAGTAAGCTTGATTTATCAAGTCAATAAACTTGAATTAAGCTTGAAAATTTCAAGCGTGTAAGCTTAATGCAAGCTTGAATCAAGTGTTGAAGTTTACACTTGCCCAACTTGCATTAAGCTTGACATAGCAAGCTTAATAAATTTTCGGCGAACTCGCCCCACATATTTTATTTTTCCCGGTACGCTGAAATTTCAAGTTATTTTATATTTTAATCTGTTTCCATCAAGCGTCCGATGTTGGGATCGAACTCGGGACCTTAGGTTTGGGAAGCCAGCGTCCTAACCTCTCAGACAACCTGATTCCCGCTGATATGACTAAAGTTTGAAGTGACTGTTATGGTTATCACGCCGTTTTCTGGCGAGATCGATCAGTAGCCGATGCCGATCTGTTTCTTTTATTTTTCAATGGGATGAATCAAAATTAAAAGAATGTTATGTGTGATTTATAGACTCTACTAATAGGGAAATAAGCATATTATAAACTTAAAAGCAGCACACGTTTTAAATCTTTCAATATCGCGACACTCATGTTGGGCAATACTGGCCAAAATCGAGACAAACGACTGATATTGAAATCAATTTCGTAGTATAATTGTATTTTATTTTGAAGAATTTCAATATTTGGAAATATAGAATCTTTTTTTTACTTCTATGGTTAAGTAGATTTATGACTGATGATAAATTATTTGTTATGTGGATGTGGCTTTCCAAATCAAGCAGTAATCAAGTTGTATTCAAGCTTGACAGTTCAAATGACTTCTCCAATCTTGCTGCAAGCTTAAAATGAATTGAACTGTCAAGCTTGTATTAATACGTCAAATTCAAAGAAATGTCAAGCTTGATTTAAGCTTATGTGCTGGCTGGGGTGCATGTAACATAAATAGTTCTTTTGGAGGGAAACTCAAAATAATGTTATTGCTTGTTTAACTTCACTGTCATTACATATACAACAACATTTCCAGTTCTTGAGCTGCAGACCTGTCACTTGAACATGGCAGACTCTTTACACTACTCTCTTTTATATGGACACTTAAGAAAATCTTATACTTTATGCTCTATGGATATCTCTGTAACTACTGATAGAAATAGGATTGAATTTGTGTTTTGCACTGTGCCGTCTTAAGCGGAGTGGTTGAAAAAATAGCGACGCAATAAGCTAAGTAAAGTATGTGAAAAGACGTATTAAAAAGGTCAGGACTTCTAAAAGATAATGTAGTGTGCGGAGCGACGTCTTATACAGTCGACTTACTAACAAGGTTTGACTGTATTTTGGTTATGTGAATGTGGTTTTTCTTTCCTCTTGTAAACAGGTTTGGGCGATTTGCCGGCATAAAGGTATTTTTCCAGAATAGTGGCAAAAGCTGATAAGGACCAGAAAAACCCGCTAATTACTCAAACTTTCCTGTGATAATTATTAAATATCACATATTATACTGGTGTATGTATCTGTATATTACTTTGAATTATTACGTTTGCTTAGCAGCGTTTAGTTAGAAAATTTTAGTTAATCAAACATAATTAAATTATTTTGGTGTGCATAAATTTTATCAGTAGATGCTTAGAAATACGCAGTTACATTCATAACTTAATTTTAATTATTTTTGAGAGCAGAATACTTGACAGTTATTGTGATTATTTTTAATAAGCTGTAGAGTGTTTTTAAGTACTAAATTGACACATATAATACTTTCATTTGAAGAGAAAAACTACGTAAACCTATAGATCTTAGATCCTTTTCATACTGTTACGAATTTTCGGGGTAACCCGCTGTTCTGTGGTTTAAAATTCGTGTTCTACGCGCCAATAGTTAAATTTTGCACTTTGCTGCATCAAAATAGGTTAACTAGAACGCGAGATATGGAGTTTTATGATTCTCCATTGGTTTGTATGGGATTTTCTAGAAATCTCGAGAAATAGTGATGCTGTAGCTTCGATAACCTCACTTTTGGGGACTTAATTTTAGCGCCCAATTTGGTGACTTTTCGACAAAAAGTCGCCAAGCTTGGCAACATTTTGGGTATTTGGCGTGATTTTTCCAATGGGGCCTTTAAAGTTTGTTTTCATGCATCAACCCACATATTAGCCTTGTATTCATTAATATTTCTATGTGTGTACGCCGGAAAGTATAAAAGGAAGCGGGCTGCCCCGTTCCAGTCAGTGTTTGTGCTGAGAGCAAATGTAGGTGAACAGGGCCTGATTAATACAGTCTAACCTCGATTTAACTAATTGATTGAGACCCACAAATCTGTTCGTTAAATCAAAGCAATTCGTTAAATCGAATATCAATTTTTGTAAAGAATATGGTATAAAAATATCAATGCAAAATACCCTTAGATATAGATATGAAAAAAAGAATGATTATTGTTTACTACGAGCTTAATTATTATAAGTTGTACGTTAAGCGATCAACTTTAAAATCATCTAATTTCTTTAATGTTACTTTCTCTTACAATTTAATACATAATACAGGCATAGTTTTTGGCACTTTGGAAAGAAATCTTTGATTGTGCTTTGTTTTGACTTTCAAAAGTTCTTTGTCGATGTTTTCTAACTTCGTAAGAAACAACAGCATCAATCTCGTGAGACAGAAAAAAAAAAAAAAAAAAAAAAAAAAGCATTCAAGCTGAAAACGGCTTCTTGGAATGTCACCTTTTTTAATTCAATTTCCGTCATCTCTTCGCTGCTTTCAGAATCTTCATTCTCTTTCTGTTCACTATGGCAGGTACTTAGCTGTACATCGCAAGACACATATCCAGTAAAATTTCCATTACTAGGAAAATCTTCCCATCCAGGCATTTGATTATCGTTATCCACGGCGTAGTTGTAAATGAGTGTTTCTGTATGCTGTCTTTGTAGGCACTTGCTTCGTTTTTAGAAATGAGAAAAAAATTATTGTATTACACACTTGGATTAGGGTGTGAAATATTCAAATTTTGCTTGCGAAAAATTCATAGTTTTATCTGCGAATTTTATTTCAGCGTTTGTTCTTCGTTAAATAAAAGCTAAGAATTCGTTAAATCAGAGCATTTTAGCACCCTTTTTGTCGGGACAAAAAAAATATTCGTTAAATCGGAAAATTCGTTAAACCAAAGTACGTTAAATCAAGGTTCAACTGTACTTTCTGATACTATAGGCCCGCTGTCATTTAGAGCCCCCCTCCCATCTATTCGTATCAGTGGTGCCGACTACGTGGGTGTTCCGGGGCTCAAGCACCCACTGAAATTTCAGTGACAAGTCATACTTTGAAGTTCGAAGATAGGGTTAAAAGAATAAGATCATGTGGGTGCTTCAAAACTCAAGAGCTTTCAAAAAATTACTTTGGGTGCTTAGCACCAGCAATGGTTTAAGGGTACCCAGAGTCAGTGACCTACACAAGGAGGGGTTAAACTTACCCCCCCCACACACACACACCCCAGCTTCGGCACAAGTGCTTTAGGCGGAGAAGGGGTTCTTGCATTTTTAAGAGACATGGCGGGCTCATGTTGCGCTTTTAAACATTTTAGTACTGAAATAGTGAAAAAAAATTCAGTATGCTATAAAAATGTTCACTATACCGACGACTAGAGGGAGGGGGCCGATCCTCCACCTACTTCCTATACCCATGTCCTTTGTCCATGTCTTTGACCATGTCCATGCCATGAGGAACTTCGACAATGACAATCAGTGGGTTAACAAAAGGGCTGTTTAAAACGGGCAAAAGCCATGGTCCCCGGCCGAAGGAAGGAGCCCTTCCGCCATAGAAAGCCCCAAAAAGGGAACTACTACGTGTTGGTTTGAGCTTCTTTACATTGAAGGCATCACCATGACACGGTGGTTATGTCACTGAAAATGGTAGACACCTGAATGTGGAGGTCTCGGTTTCGGGTTCCACTGCGCGGCTGTGGACCTAACGGTCTGGAGTTTGGTCGGTATTCTTCAGATGTAACGTGAATACGCGTTAGAACCTCTTCGAAAGTCCTCCTGCCAAGGTACCCCACATCCTTGGCAGATCGCCAAGGATGTGGCGATCCAAGGATGTGATCGCAGTTTGTTTGCTTGTGTGATTATAGCGTTGCTATAATCACACAAACAAACAAACTTTACTTGGAGGAAGGACTCCATCCAATGAATTCGACACGGGCCTCATCGGTATAGTTACGCCACTGATGACGATGTGTGCTTTGCAACTGCATAATTCGAAAATAAAATTTTACTGAGTAACTGTTGGGTTTTTATGTAGTATGCCAGATCTCAAGCACCCGCAGAAAAGTTTTCGTGGGTGCTAAACACTTGTTGCATATATTTAAAGGCAAGGCTTAATTTGCACGGGAACTTAGCTTCACTACTTCTTTTTTTCTGAGGGAATTTTTACACTAAATTTAAAATTTTAATAGCCTTCATTAAGTGTTTCTGTTGATATTAATTTTATTGCATTGCATGCTATTGCAGAGGTAAGGAAAATGCCCTTAATAGTACATTAAATAAGGTAATTAATGTTTTAAATTACTGTACAACAAATTAGGGCTCCTGCACTTTTTTAGATAGAATTTAAACCCTGTTCAAAGGTAACTGAATGACAGTTGCTTTCTTCTTAGAGGGGGGGGGGGGACATGAGATTTCGATCCATAATACAAAAAAAAACCTAATTATTACAAAAAAAAAAACTATACTTCAGAATTTTTAGGATGTCTGCTTACAAGCTGCATTATACACTGAAATAAACGATAAACTTGTATCATTCATGAAAGTTTTAGAAAAAAATTCTTAAAAATCGAAAATTTTGCTAAACGTGTCACTCTTAGAAAAATTTTGCTGTGCAATTCCATGTTTAGGAATTTTTTCGGAAGTTTCATAAAAGGTACCGTTTTAGAATTTATTTCAGTATGTAGTGCAGCTTATAAAGAATCATCCTAAATTTTTTCGAATCCCTGGTACGATTAGTTTGTTTTGATTTGTGTACCAAGGCCGTGAGGCAGATTTTTATTCTTCGACATAACCCTTACGTGCTGCGGAACTCGAGTAATTACAGTAAAATTCCAATACGTACCTAGCACAAAAACAAACAAATGAATCCAAACAAGTAATATTTTTCTACTCAAAAAAAAAAAAAAAAAAAACAATCATGGGTGCCCATATGAGTACTAATTTATGGGTGGGGGTCATCTTAAGCTTTCAAACATTTTAGTACGAAAATAATACATAGAAGTTCAGTATGCTATAAAAATGCTTACTATATCGACTACTAGGTGGGCTCACGGCTCAATCCCCCACTTGCCTTCCTATATGGCCACCCATGAAAACAATGCCTTTCTAGGATTCAAAGCTTTTTTAGAATGTGATGTACGACAGCCCACAGCAGGTACGATACTAGATTACCATCAGGATCCGAAGTGCCCCCCCCTTCCGATCCATTAAAAATATATGAATACAATAAGATTGTGTTTGCCCGTAGGAGTACCGGCAAACGGAGAATCTGAGATAAAGCCGCTGACTACAATAAAATGAAAATTTATGCAGGAAAGGAAACGCTGGAGGTGAAAGATTCACCCCCTTTCTGAAAATGTTTTCGGATCGTTCTGATGAAAGTGCAGCAGGGTTCCGAAATGAGTGGAGTAGGGTTTAATTGTTTTTATTCTAAATAGAGAACATCAAGGTCTGTTCACAAGCACAAGCACCTCTTATATGTCTTCGGAACAAAAAAAAAAAAAAAAAAAAAAAAAAAAAAAAAAGAAAAGAAAAGAAAAAGAAAAAATGCACATTCATCCAAAAAAATTTCGCAGCTTGGTGTTAATTGGATGAGGATGAAACTTCTAAGGTATAAAGGTTCCTGCCACTTTCTTCTAGTGTCAATTCAATTTACTTTTCTTATCTATATAAATAAAATTAGACTTTGTCTGTACATTTCTTGGAATTCAAAAATTTTGCGATTTCTATCCGTTTCAAGCACCCGGGAATCCGATGCGACCCTCAAAAAAAAGTTTGTCGTCTCTGTCATTCTGTCCGTGACGCTTTTTTGTTTAAGCATCACGTAAAAACTACTGAAGCGAATGATATGAAATTGGGTGTCATGATAGGTGGTCACTCAACTTAAAACATAGGCGTCGAATTTTTAAAAAATCTTGATTAGATTTTCAGATTTTGCGAAAATCGTTTCAAACTGCGCAAATTTGTGTTCGAGCATCACGTAAAAACGACTGAAGCGATTGAAATGAAATTTGGTATCATGATTGGTGGTCACTCAACTTAAACATTAGGCAGCGTATTTTAAAAAAAAATCTTGATTAGATTTTCAGATTTTGCGAAAATCGTTCCAAACTCTTTAAAATTGTGTTCGAGCATCACGTAAAAACGACTGAAGTGAATGAAATGAAATTTGGTTTCATGATAGGTGGTCATCAACTTAAAACATTGTCGTCGAATTTTTTTAAAATCTTGATTAGATTTTGAGATTTTGCGAAAATTGTTTCAAACTGCGTAAATTTGTGTTCGCCACACCACGTAATAACTGAAAAGGTGAAAAAATGGTATTTGGTGAAATGATAGGTGGTCACCTTAAACTATAAGCATCTTAAAAAAAAAGAAATCTTTGGGATTTTGCGAAAATCGTTTCAAACTGACTGAATTTTTGTTCACGCATTACGTAATAACGACTAATGCGAATGATATGAAATTTGGTCACATGATAGGTTGTTGCTCAACATAAAGTATAGGTGTCCAATTTTTAAACATTTTTATTAGATTTTGAGATTTTGTGAAAATTCTCTCAAAATGCGGTTATATTTCTTCAAGAATCGCGTAATAACGACTAATACGAAATTTGGTGATATGATAGGTAGTTGCTAATTTATTAGGGTGTTGAGAGAGAGTTAAGAGAGAGAGCGTGAGAATTTTTTTTAATATTTTGATTACATTTTGAGATTTTGTGAAAATCGTTTTAAAATGCTGAAATTTTTGTTCCAGCATCACGAAATAAAGACTTCAGGGGATGAAACGAAATTGGGTGACATGATAGGTTGTCACTCAACTTAAATTCTGGGCTTCCAATTTTTCAAAAATTTTGATTAGATTTTGAGATTTTGCGAAAATTATTTCAATATGCGTAAATATTCGTTCGCGCATCACATAATTACGACTAAAGCGAATGAAATGATATTACTTAGTTACTCTCTAACCTGTAATATTTTAACAATACATAAAAATTATAACTTCGCTTTCTTTACTTTGGCAACATACTACAACCATTCTGTGTACTCCTACAATGCTGACGAAAGTTCTTGCTTTTTAGAAATTTGCATTCAGTATTAACCCGTCAACGACGGGTACTTCTGCTAATTTTTAAATATTTTTAGTGTTTAGTTATTTTTTGAAAAGGCTGGCAGGATCGGCTTTAGGGTACATGGCTCCCACCTGTAAAGTCAAACGTAAAAAAGGCTCCCCCTGTTATGGTCGAGATCAATTTTTGTTTTTGTTTTTGAGTTAGAAATGGCGCACAGATGCGATGATTTCCTTGATTACCGTGTCGGATCTGCGAACGACAAGCAAATTTAAGGTGGCTGAATAGCATAAGCAGATTTTTCTGAATGATCAAGTTTCATCAGACATCAAAGGAATTTCATCGGAAACACTTTGTTACTTTGAAAAGATTCTCGATTTTAACTGGTTTGCTGTCATCGTTCCTAAGACGCAACGGTGGAGATATGCCCAGTGAAGCAAACACGCATTAAACAAGTAATATTATATAAAAAAATGTCAATTCTACATAGATGAACAAAGAAAAGTTTTATTTTAATTACTTTTTATTAAATTTAATGAATTAACATTTGAAAAAAGTATTTGGATTTGAGTGGAATGAATAAAATGTATTTTATTAACGACTGAAAATTTGAATAATATATATAAATATATGTAGGGAGAATGTGAGCTAATAGTAGGAATTGAAAAAAAAAAGAGAGATGCACAGTTAGTTTCAACATTCTACGGTTAAAAGTTTTAGAGTTATACGAAATGCGAAATAATTTTTGGCGATTATTTTGGCAAAACTCGCCCAGGTCGATGACAAATGGTGAGATTTTGGGCATGGACCAAACGATGACTGACTGCAGATGTAATATGTTGAAGATGTCCATAGACATTAATGTATTTAAATTCTTTTGGGTGGTAATAAACTCTCCAGTAGATTGGAACCAAAAATCTAGATGCGCAACTAGATGTTACAACAATCTTATAATGAAATTTCAACATTCTACGACTAATAGTTTTTCAGATTTGAGAGTAAAATACATACAAACATACACACGTACAAAAGTCGCCAAGCTTGGCTGCCATTGACCGTAAAATGTTGGAAATCTTGTTCCTGTAGCAGCACTATACATGATAAAGACACTTTCTTCGATGGAAAAATTCATTTTGTAACCCTTAACAGCACATATCACTTCTGAGTCGTTTGAAATAGCCTAATACCTCTAAAATACGCTTTAATGAATTTCTGCCCATAGAGCGTAAGGTATTTAAAATCTTTGGGCGACCCTGTAGATAAACTATCCAGGCGAATGGGACCGAAATGGCGGGTGCACAACTAGATGTTACAACAATCCGAATATGAAGTTTCAACATTCTACGTCTAATAGTTTTTGAGATATGCGAGTTTAATTGAATTTCGGTCCATAGAGCGTAATGTATTTAGAATCTTTTGGGCGGTCCTGTAGATAAATTATCCAGTTGATTGGGACCAAAACTGTATTAACATCCAGTGTCATCCACTACTAGTTTAAAAAAATGTATTTGAACTTGAGTGGATGAATAAAAAAGTATTTTATTAACGATTGAAAATTTGTACAGAGATATATATAGGAGAGTGTGACCTAATGGTAGGAATGGAAAAAAAAAAAAAAAAAAAAAAAAAACGGCAGTCTTCTCCATTGCATCTTTTCAATGATGAGAGCGAATAATTTTTAAGTATGTCTCCAAAAGTGGGGTTAAAACACCTAACAACTTAACTAAATTTCAAATTTAACGCACTCGAAGGAAGCCCTCCTCATCGCCCCTCCTTGGATCCAGTATTCAGGCGGGACAAGTTTTCATGCAAATATTCATAGGAAAAAAATGGGCTTTCTTCTGCCACCTCTCGCTGTTTTTAGCTTGCCGACGGGGAAGGACCATCCCTACCGCCTTCCCCCTTTCGACGCCACTGCTACACACATATCAAAGGGCGAGGAATTGGGTGTGATCCTGATTAGAGATGCACGTGAGATGAAAAATCGGTCTGTTTCCAGAGCCTTATTATCTCATGGGCAAATCGGGACTTTGCCCAGGGCCCCCGGCTCGAAAGGGCCCCCAATTTCAAATATTGTTCTGAAATATATTTTTTATTTCAAAATTTTATAAAAAATAAAACAAATTTCATAGATGGGGGCCCCCCAAATTCATCAACGACCAGGGCCCCCGCTGGTCATAATCAGGCTTTGCCGGTTTCGTCCTCAAACAGCTGAAAAAGCTTTGTCTCAGTCTCGCAAAATCCCTTATATTATAATGAAAGACGGGCCCTGTCTCGTCTCGCATAGATCTCTAGTCCTTATCATCCCCCCTCCCCCCTCCTTCCCCGGTCTCAGCACGGCAACGGACTTTTAGGGCACCGACAGAAATTTTGCAAAGTCGGCGCCTCAGATTCTGGTTTCCATTCCACAAATATAATAACAAATATTGTAGTTTTGAGGCCCCTAGACTTTTTTTTACTATAGGCCGGGCCTTATGGGCCTATTCGATATTCGGCTCTGTCCGTGAAAGCTTAAGGCTTTTGTACTGACGATTAGGAAGGCTATGTTTAGCTTGTTTTAGAAGCTTTGTTTTAAGTGCTGTGTGTAAATTCTTCATTGCTGAGTCTTGAGGGACTCTGTACGATTTCTCTCGTAAGTTTCCAATGATTTTATTCCAGTGGAAGTGTTTTATTTTGTGTGAGAAATACAGCGTTTGTGAAAGCTTCTGTTCTAAGCGGACTATAATAAGCTCACTACTGGCTGATTGTGCTGGTGAATTTTGTACAGGTGATTAATGGACGAAGTTCTAGAAGAAATAGAGTTTGTGTTCCATGATGACAAGTGGACTCTTTACTAGAATTTTCTACATCTACTGGGTTTTAGAAACGACGAACTTAGAAACTAGCAGAGTTTTCTGCAACATACAATAGCTTACTGTGTTGGGACAGTCTAACTCTTTAAATATTGATTGGAAAATTATGAAAAGTAAAGTTAAAGTATAACTTGAATTGTGATAAGAAATTCGTGCAATTACTTCGTTTAATTTTAATTGTCTACTATTTGTACCTACTTTCATTCAGATTTACCAACCCACAACTAAAATTAATTCATAATAGCATTTAAAAACAGGTAATGAACACTAAGAAAAAATGAATCCAAACATTGTGAATCGCATTCAGGATTTTAATTTTCATAGACGAGTAAAAGACAGACCTTTTAAAACAGTTACAACCAGTATCAATTGCATTGGACATTATAAAAAAACAGCCCCCATAGCAGATGTGTGACATTATAATTATGTGAACTTCTACAGAAATGAAGAATTAAAACCTCATTAAATTCAAAAGTAAAGGAGCGATTTGGACAAGCTATTCTGCCGTGTCATCTTGAAATTTATATAGTACACCCGAAGTGCCGAGGTGAATATTTAAATTAAAAGAAAAAAGAAAAAAAAACATACATATGTGTATATATATATATATATATATATATATATACACACACTCTCTCTCTATAACAAAACAAAAAAAAACGACTCACCAAGAAGGAATTGTCCAATTATTGTAGAGTTTGACCAATAGAAAGGGGGAAATTCAATAAAGCGTTGGTCCACCTCTGGCCTCGATGCAAGCTGTCACCCAGCGTGTGGCACAGACGGCTAAATTGGCAGCATTTCGAGATGGTTGCAATCGCCTTCCTATAACGTTCCAAATGTGCTGTAAGGGAGAGAGATCAAGCGACCTGACAGGCCAAGAAAGTACAGGGAAAGTTTGAAGACAGTTCATAGCAATACGTGTCGTATGCGGCCGGGCATTAACTTGTTGAAAAGTAAGTCCACGGTGTCGCAGAATGAACGGTAACACAACCGATCGTAGGATGTCGTCAACCTACCGCTGTGTTGTAAATATGCAAAAAATGACTATCAAAGGGGTCCGGTTATCAAAAGAAATGGCTCTCCAGACTATAACCCCTTGTTGTGGGCGTGCGATAGTCAGGGCAGGATTCTCCCTCTGCTATGCCCATCTCCAGACACGGCTGCTGTTGTCATCAGGATACAGTTAGAAACTGAACTCGTCACTAAAGACAACACGTGCTACACGTGCCCAGTCAGCGCAGTTCCACGCTGATCGAGCCCGGCACCACAGTAATCGGACTTGACGGCATACAGGCGTGAGAGGCAACCGGCGTAACGGTCGGCGCGAGCGTAAATTCCGCTCTCTCAATCGTCTGTGGAGGGTCATATTGGATACATGAGTGCGGGTCACACGGTGGATAGTTCATAGCGACGAATCCGGTGCTGTGACAGCTACTCTGACAATCGCTCTATCCTCCTGCCCTGTTGTAGCCCTCGGTAGACCGATACCATTTTGATGCTGATATCTCCGTTGTTGACCCACTCTTGCCAGCATCGTCTAATAGCCGCATCGCTTCGACGCAGATGTCGAGCGATTCTTCGATTCGTCCAATCAGCCTCTTTCAGTCCGATCGCACGACCTCTTTCAAACTCCGACATCTGCACGTAATGCGCACGAATCCTTCAGTGAGGCATTGTTACTACCGGCGTAAGGTATCGTAGTCGAAATGCAACATAAATTTTAACCATCAGATTGAGAATCGCTCCTTACATGCATCTGCTGAACACTAAGTTCCGATACTCTAACGTTTCCGCTCTTCATTCACTGGACTTCAGATTTTAATAATTTGCGTGTTCGGTCCGAATGTCTTTGCATACGAAATTTCATTATAATCAGGAGACTCCTTTGTGGGCGCGGATTTCTTCATATAGCTTGACTTTATTAAGTCCGATTATTGATTAGCGAGGCTCATTGGTTTAAATATTTGTTTATTTTTTTCAAAACATCGTACAAAAGAAAATATAAACGAACAGAACCTAGCCAGAGCATCCAGCGATTTGCAATTTTCGCGGATTTTATTTAGGCATGCAGCAATCAGAATGATGCGATTTCTCTCCTACACATGAGGATTCAACCTCGCTGATTGACAGCTTGCGCTATCAGCATTTGTTCGGTTAAAAGGAACCTGGCTCCTTATTCCAATACATGATTACAAAGCAAAAATTATAGGGATCGATCGATAGTATCGGCGCCGATACCTCCTATTTTTTTAGGTATCGGTATCGGTTCTTTCGATTCTAAAAGTATCGGGAAAGTATCGGTTTCTGTTGCTTTCATCCATTTTCGCCGATACTTTTCAACCGATACCTCGCTTTTCAGAAGAAACCACGCAGGTGCAACACCATTCTAGAATCTTTATTTTGGTAATGAGATGAGAGGCGTCGTTTCATTGGCACATTTGTTTGTGCGAGTGCTCTCGATCTGTGTTTTTTTAAAAATTCTAACCATCGCTAAATGAATGTCGTATCACCAAGTGTGGTCTAAATTATGGACGAAGAACCGTTAGATGACAGTTTAACAGGACAATTGTCTATTCTTCTAAATTATTTTGAATAGGTGCCCAACACTAAATACGCTATCTCCAAGGATTGAAAAAAGCAAATGTCGAGTGGTAGGCTATAATTTTACTTCAGTTTTATAAACGTTTATTTTCTCACTGTGTGGACTCGAAAAAGAGTTCATTCATATATATATACACACAATTGAATCTCCCTATATTAGTTTAGAACTCGCTCGGTTCCAGTTAAAAAAAATCGCTATAGAGTAAATTTCGTTGTACAGAGATTAGAGATTTTTGCAGTTATTTCAGCAAATATTACAAACTTTTTAGTTAATTCGATGTTTAAAAGTATTAAATTATGACTTTCAATTAAAAATAAATTGGTAGTTATTATAAATTTGTTAAACTTACGGTTTCTTACTTTTCATTGTATAAATGAAATGTTCAAAAGTAAAAGCAATCCACGAATTTAGAGAATAAAATATGTAATGCACTTACGTATATTTTACTTCAAAATTCCGTTATTTTACATGGTTTTGCATTCTGTGATTTTAAATTTTCATAAAAATATTTGCATTTTAAAAGTCCGCTGAAAAAAGAGTGAGGTACATTTTCTTCCATTTGGAAACCTCTTTTTAATGGTTTTGAAAGGTTGAAGCATTAAAGTTTGATGTGCTTTTGGTCGTGAAGCGCAGGCCCTTATTATTATATGGGCAAATCGGGACTTTGCCCAGGGCCCCCGACTGAAAGGGCCCCCAATTTTAAATGTTTTTCTGAAATATTCTTTTTTATATCAACATTTTATGAAAAATATAACAAATTTCATAGATTGGAGGCCCCCAAATCTATCAATGCCCGGTGCCCCTGTTGGTCATCATAATCTGGCGCTGGTGAAGTGTCTTCATTATCGGAGTCAGTTTCACTTTCCTGGCCTCCATTTTTATCATCTGTTACTCTTCCACTAAGTGGTCTGTTCAAAAATTAAAATTTTCTTCAAAACTAACAACAAAAAAAAATCAAAGGTAAATCTGAAATATTCGCTATTAGAAGATAAGCTCTTCGGTGTGTGGAGAATGTTTATAGTGTTACTTAAGCCTTAAAGTTACGTTTCCATGAAAAATTTCGTTATAGGGAGAAATTCGTTGTAAGGAGACTTCGTTATAGGGAGGTTCTACTGTATATATAGGCTTTTGATATCGTTGGAGAAAGTCTAGCTCTTGATATAGATTTCACGCTTAAGAAACATGCTTTAAATTTTTATTTTAAAAAAATGGTGCAAGGACATCTGATTCGGCTTGGGTATGATATAGATATCAAAATTGATGGGGGAGACGGTCCTTGACATCGTTTGATATTTCAGGGGATGACCACCTTTAAAGTGTTAAAGCAGGTATGGGCAACCTTTGAAAAGTTGTGGGCCAAACTTTAGGATGTTAGCGAAGTCGCGGGTCAAACTTGCTGATTTTAGCGAAGTGGCGGGCCGTATAATTAGGATTTATATGGGATATGAATGGTTTATACGGAGTTTTCAAATGTTCCGCGGGCCGACGGTTGCCTATATGTGTGTTAAAGTGTAATATTTCAGCCTTCGAAATACGTTTGAGGAATTTGTTTCTATTTCTTTAAGACTTGAAAACTGAATTTAGCTTATCATTATTGGATTTTTCTTTAACCTTCATTTAATCTCGTCATTTTAAGCATCTTTTATTTAGACCCTCCAAGGCGTAGCTTGAAAACGAGCAAAAATATTGTTCTTCATATTGTAGCTGTTTCAATGACAAAATTAATGATACTAAAATTATAAATGAAACCTATATGTAAAAACAATTTATTCGTTTTTTGTGTCGCAAAGGAGTTCACTTTTTCGCAATGACTTGAAAACTGGCGACTTCCTTGAACTTTAATCATGTTGGTCCAGAAGTTAAATGATTCATTTTTAAAACATTAAACACTATCAAAAGTACGAATTATCAAACATTTAATGATTTTATTATCTATCAGATCAATGAGAGAACGTAGGATTTGTGTACATCTGTTTTGAGAAGTGTAATAATTACCAATATCTAATAATTATTTATATTGTTAATTTAAAAAATTGAAGCTGTATTAGTATAATTAGTAATACTAATTATTATTTAGTTTATTTCAAATTTTTGGGTAAAAAACATATTTCTTGTGAATAGTATTTGGTTTATATATAAGGAAAACAAAGGTATAATCGGTGTGTACCTGTTCTTCGTATGGAAAAGATCAAATACATGGATCATCCGGATTAATCGTGACTTAACCCTGTCCGGAGAATCAAAATACTCGGATTTTCAAAAAGAACTTAAAAATGATCATATTAGTTCATATTAAAAAGAAATTTTGCTAAAACATTTAATAATTCACTTAGTGGTTAAATAATTGGAGCAGATAAATAAAACCATTAATTACTATGAACTTATTATGAATTTTAAAGGAAGAATTTACATGCGTATTTAATGAACAATATCTAAATGCATATGTACTTACATAATACTGTACAGTTCATACATTATCACAATTTAATGCAGTTTAAGTAATCTAAAAAATATTTTCATATCTGAAAGAATTGTAATTAAAGAAAATCGAAATAAAACTTGCAAGCTTTGAAGTTGAATAAATTTCATGTGTTTACTTGTGTAAGCACAAAATCGAGGCATGAACCAAAAACAAAGACACATATAATAAGAGCAAGCAGGAAGCTGTTTTGGGTCTAATATGGAAACCTTTTATCTGGCTCATAGCAACAATTATGCGACAAAATAGAGGTTGAGAAAATTTGATTTAAATAATTGCACCAGTCGGCACTGGAAATGGATTCTCTTATTAATATATCTCTTTAACTCCCCCCCCGTGTTTGTGTACTGTCAAGCCTAAATAAGGGGCATCTATTTATAGGAGGGGGCTTGGGCGGAGGACTTTTTAAGGGTGTCTAACGCATGTTCACTTAACATCTGGAGAAAATCGCCAAAACCTCTAGACCACTAGATCGACAGCCATGCGACGAGAAAGAATTTCGAACCTGAGGCTCTACCACCATAGTATCGGAAAGCTTTCGCTAGCGAATATATCGAGCCTTCTCTTCTCATGACGTCACAATCCGAGAAATATCCGATATGCCCTACTACGATCCTATCGTGATTGTTTCACTGTCGTATTGACTATCGGAAGAATGCTGTTTTTTTCCCGACACGTTGGATGAAGGCGGAAAAACTTACATTCCGGTATCGGGGAGTACGAGATGGATGGCGTTTTTATTGTGTGGATCGTGGGAGTGTTCAACTACTTCCACAAAAGGACCCCCCTCTCCTAGCACGGTGGGTCTGTCAAAATGGGCTTCCACTCGCGATGGATGTCTCCAGGAGTCTTCGAAAATTCTGAAGACAATGCCTTCGTTGTAAGAAAAAGGGGGGAAAGTCTAGTGTTTGGATTGGTTGATCGTCCTGAGTGTCGGATAGACCTCTAGCTAGCACAAAAATACTTGCTTGTTTTATTCGACACTCATCGTGATAGTACCAAAAGGAGAGTCGCGGCTATTTATCGAAGTATCTGACTATCCGAGAGAGAGAGAAATATCCGTTCACTGATATTCTTACGTCACCATGTGGTAGAGTCCCTGCACACTAAGACGCTTCCCAGTGCTCAGCTTTTTATAAATTTGGCCATTTGTCGGCATGCTTGAATTGAAAAGAAAGACTAGAACTACTGTAAATTCACACTTCAGTATTATCCACTGCTTTTTCTTTTTAATGGTTTCGACTGGGATCAAAATTTCATTGCTGTTATTCATTTTGACGAGAACTACACTCTCGTTACAAAAACTGCCCAGAATACAGATGTATAGGTTTAAATGACATTAAATTATGTAAAGTATCGGTTATCGGTCGATACCATAACTTAAAAGTATCGGTATCGGCTATTTCTGAAATGAATTTATAGGTAAAGTATCGGTATCGGTCATCGGCGAAAATGTGGTATCGGTCGATCCCTAAAAAATTATTTTGAAGACCGCGTATGCCGGACGTGGAAACTTGGGAGGAGCCAAGAACTCGTGTATTGTGGGAAAACCACTTAAAGTCAAAGTAACATTGGATGCAGAAATTTAATCTCGAAGTACCCAGAACATAAAAGTCCCATTACTTTTATAAAAACATCCCTTAAAATATTACATGTATGTAAACATATTCCCAATAATATTTAATTATTGGCAGATTAACCTCTTCAAAGCATTCAGCGGATTGGTATAGACTTATAACCTAAAGTTAACAGATGTAACTTTCATGAATCGAAGTTTGGGATTATGCGAATTGTTTTAGTGTTCCCTTCAGCCTCGAATGATCCAAGTTGCACTGTATTCGACACTTTTATTGAGCACTTTTCGACACTTTTATTTAACAATTCACATGCACAGAAAGACTTAAAAAAGAATGTACTATCAATGTTACACACCTATATTAAATAATGAAATGATTCTCTTTCTGAAACAATTTAGCAATACCCTATACTCAATTAATTCTTAAACATTTAATGATTCATAGGCAACCTATATGAGAACAAAAATTTTGAGTGGCTTTATTTCAACACAAAAGAAAATTGCCCAGTCAGTTCTCGCGTCGACTCACATAAATGGAGGCTGTAGGGGTCTTTCCAAGATAAGACCATACGCGTAGAATTATGAAGTCCCATTACTTTCATAGTAGCAGGTGGATGGGGCTCGAGCGAACTCCTCCTATAATTTATCCTAATGAATAAAGTTTTATATTGTCCGAGTGTGAATTGGGCACAAGCGCATCAATAATTTTGTAAACTTTACCGCTGAAAAACGCGAATAAGGTAACGAAACCGTGGCTATGCAAATAATTAAAACAACATTTAAACAAAAACTACCTTAAAAAACATATCAGAGCAATTTTCACAGATAGTACTTGAAATATTACAAATTAAATAATTTGATTTTTTAATAAGAAATTCTGAATTTAGAGTTTACCGTCTATTTATTTTATTTTTCTCACTGGAATATGGGCACAGCTATTGTTTTTTATTTTTAACACATTTTCCTATTCTGACGATTGTTTTTAAGACACTTTTGATACATTATGGGTCCGGTGAGACCTAAGCTTATATAAATGCCTGTAGATAGTAATGTTTAAAAGATTTTAGGTACGTCAGCCTTTTCAACTCTCTGTTGAAAGGAAGGTGTGGATCATTGCATCGATCCCACATTGTAAACTGATTATCTCAATTAGAACCTGCAACGGGCTGGCCCGGCCTGTGAAAGTGCCGGTACGGGACTAATAAATCTGTCGTCAACGGGCCTTGCCGGACTTGTGACGACGTTGATTTTTTTTTTCGCCTTCCTTCAACCCGATACAAATGTGTTGTTAAAAATTGTCTTTCTGTAGGTAATAAATTGTGAAACCGTGGGGGCTATTACTGCGTTTACTTTGAAAGCCTTGTCGTGGAAAGTTTTGAAGTTTCGTTGCACTTGCGGAATAGGATGCCATAACTGTCCGTTTTCCTTTTTTATACTATTTACCAGTACGTAGTGGATGCTAGACTTTGCCCCCACCTTCCCGACTAGAGAGCCAAATAATAAACCAAACGCGAGAATTTTAAATTTCAATGCATATACATGTACAACATGACTATATTTATCAGTTTACATTATCATTACTTTGAATAATATTTAATTTAATTTAGCAGTTATATATATAACTTTGTTATAATGTAATATTATCTTCAACAACTATTTATTTATCCATCTATTGGGTCGTCTTTATATTTTGAAAAGTTCTGGAATTTCGAATTTCTATTTCGCAACATGACGGGCCCGTACGGGGTCGGGCCGGGCCGGGCCAGACCATGATGCTTGTTTCGAATGTGTTACGGGCTGGGGCTGGGACTCAATTGTCTAGGCCTGTACAAGTCGCTGTCTCAATGTGTATTTTTGAAACGTTCTTTAAAGCTCATTGCAATTTTAATCATTATAAAGATAGTTTAAGTATGGCGAGCATTATTCAGCTATACTATATAGATTGCCCTCCCCCCCCCCCCTTACAACATCTTGCGTCACAACATGGCGTGTCGCTGTGGTGTTTGGCATAGTACCGCACGGAGAAATAAAAATATACCCCTTCATCTAGAACGAATAGGTGGCTGTTTTCTGTGTCCCATAAACTAGAAGAATAGATAGCAGAATGATGCGTGTAGGTGGATACACACACAGTGGTATAGACGAACTCGTCAAGAATTTCTAGTCCGTAGTATGGTAGTTAATCAACACTAGAATGTCTAGTTTGATGTAACGAGAAATTATC